>JAEAOA010000745.1:7703081-7750581 GCA_016746295.1 Potamilus streckersoni | reverse complement strand
ATTACAGCATTAATAAAAGAACAGTGCGAACATCTGGGTCTATTACAGCATTAATAAAAGAACAGTGCGAACATCTGAGTCAATTACAGCATTAATAAAAGAACAGTGCGAACATCTGGGTCTATTACAGCATTAATAAAAGAACAGTGCGAACATCTGGGTCTATTACAGCATTAATAAAAGAACAGTGCGAACATCTGGGTCTATTACAGCATTAATAAAAGAACAGTGCGAACATCTGAGTCAATTACAGCATTAATAAAAGAACAGTGCGAACATCTGGGTCTATTACAGCATTAATAAAAGAACAGTGCGAACATCTGGGTCTATTACAGCATTAATAAAAGAACAGTGCGAACATCTGGGTCTATTACAAGCAACATAGATCAGACATAAAAATATTATATCGATAAATCATTTTCATCTCCTATTGCTGCATATTTTAATAATAGTTCCCATACTTTGCAAAATTTCTCCTTTCAACCCATTTTTACAGCTGATTCTGAGATGGAAGGTCTGCTAATGAAAACATAATGGAAGAGTCCAATGACAATAGTTTCCAGAGAATTAGCCCCTCATGTCTGCTGGGAAGAAGAGGAAGAACAAAACATCCACATGCTACAACTACATCTACAGTTTCTCCAGTGATACAAGCGTTGAAGTCCCCATGCCTAAATTATCTGCGACTCCAACGCAATAAAGGTCAATGTAAGGGAGGGAGAAAGATGTAAAGAAGAAAGAAATCCAGAAATGAAAAGCCATAGATGGGACCAGATAAGCATGAGCCATAAAAGAGACAACAGCCCTCTTGAATAACAGCAACAACAATACCAACTGCATCGACATTAACAACCCCAAAATCAGCACAGCATGGAAACAAATCCAAGGTACCATCGCCACTACAAAAAGAAAAGATAACGGCGAAGAAATTTCAGCTGACAGCAGAGAGGAGGACAGCAATAGCAGAGCACCTTTGTACTCCAGCATCAGAGTTGGGGATGTAATTTCTTATGGCAGACCAATTGGCAGCCCAGCAACACGCGGACGACTTAAGGACTGTTCTGGAGGCTGCCACGAAACAGAGAAGTGATATCCAGCTAACCTAAAAAATAAAAGAGGAAAATTGATTTTCATTCTAAAGCCGGAGATATCGGATTACTAGGGGAGAAATACTGCAAGTGGCCAGTTCACCTAGATATACTGATAGTTAACGAAATGATTAGTACTGTTAGCATTAAGTCCCTGTCGAGCCAGAACTGGTCAGATCTGTACGACGTGAGGATGGCAGATCTGATGACCAACGACGCAGTTTTTTTGTCCTTTTCCAGACATGTTATTCATTAAGATATACAAAAATAAGAGCCTAAGACCCGTGCTTGTACGCTGGACTGGATGTTTTCAGGTGGATTTCGTATGTCCGACACGTGACGACTTATTCAGATGTATGCTCTTCATGCAGTGATTTTAAGCTAATGAGCTTTGCTCGTATAGAAGTGGTAGCTCGCCCGGTGGTGACTCTATTCCTACCGATGAGAAATTAATTAGCGAGCCATGCTCGCACTTTTTCAATACTCGAAATGATTGCTTGCACTCAAAATAGGGGTAAAAATCTTGTTGAGTGATGGCTCGCTCCTACTCAACGAGTCAATGAACATGGCTGTAGGACCGAACACTTCGAAAATATAAGATTAGCCAGTCAGTCTAGTAGTGAAGATAAAGGCGAGGTGGGTAGAGGAGAAGATGTTAGATAAGTAAAGAAGCAGGAGAGAAAGAAAAGCTAATTTCAGCGCCAGAATGAGAATTGGATGAGGATTGAGAAGATGTGGAAACGTGGTTACACAAATTCGAACCATGATGAGGAAATTCCACAGCAGTAGCAACAACAACAACAACCGCCGATTTTTCAAGCTGAGTAATGGGAAATGGAAACCACTGAGGCTAGTTTTAGGCTCACTGTGTTCACCAAAACATCTTGGATTATACATTGCAACACATGGTGACAAATACACACGAACTGCGGTGCTCGATCCGGGAGGTGTGACCACAAAGTGAAAAGAGCGGGGACAGAAAACTAAAAGGGACTTTACAGGGCCAATATCATCACTTATTATAAGCCAATTTGTGTTTCATTATTGTATCTTTGTTTATATTTATGCTCATATTTGCAGCTTAACATTAAAACCCGTTACCCCAGAGTGTTAGATCTGCATATATGTAAGTGTATATTAATGCGTATATAAACATCCATACCTTGTGTGAGTATCATTGTGTGAGAATGTGCCTATTTTTCGTCCTCCTTTTATATTCACCTAAACGCCACCTTCCATTTTGCGACACTATCTTTGTGTGTATGTAAGTATAATGTATGTATCAACATTCTTACCCTTTTCGTAGGATATGGCTATGTGCTTTGACAGTTGGTGCTGAAAAGCATATAGTATTTGATTGAATCCAACAATTTTAAGATTGACATCCCCTTTTTTTGCCCTGATAAACTTTTTCCTAATACATTTTTGTTTCAAGAATGTTGCGATACTCAAAGCTTTCAACTGTGGACTGCAATACAAGTTAGCTTACTGAACTGCAAAATTAGATTGTATTTCCTTTAGTTTTTATCCCCTATTTCCCTCGTGCAATTAGGTACGGTATGCGTAAGAAAGTCACAGCACTTATTTTACACTCTTTAGCAAAGTAAATGTACTTTTATTTTATTTTTAAATAGATAATGTGTGAAGTAATTATGACCTATCGCACTTTACAATCAATCTTTGTCTTTGTCGATTTAAAAATGCACACCAGAACGTTTCAAATTAAAGAAGGGAGACAAACCCAGAGTATTTCATGCAGATTTATACGTAACCATCACCAAGAAGTAAATGCAGAATCCTAAAATTTAAAGTGGATTTCTCTTTCATAAATATTGAACTGAACACCAGTTTAGTTAATATTAGCTAGCGAACAAGTATTGTATGGAAATAAAACAAGGCCAATCAGACAACCTTGAGTTAAATAACGATTATTGACATAACATGTTGAAAATCAATCTAATGAGCAATTCATCACAATTAAACTGCAATAAACATTTTGTGATGATAACAAATTGCGTTACTGTGCGGAAATAGAGAATAAAATCCTATTATAAAATGCAAAAGAGAAAGAATCCCACTATAAAATGCAAAAAAATCTCACTATATAATATAATAAAAAAAATCACACTATAAAATGCAACAGAATAAAATCCCACTATAAAATGCATTAGAAAAAATCCCACCATAAAATGCAATACAAAAAAAATCCCATTATAAAATGCAATATAATAAAAACCCCACTATAAAATGCAATAGAATAAAATCGCACTATAAAATGCAATATAATAAAACCCCCACTATAAAATGCAATAGAATAAAACCCACTATAAAATGCAATATAATAAAACCCTCACTATAAAATGCAATAGAATAAAAAACCCACTATAAAATGCAATATAATAAAAGACCCACTATAAAATGCAATAGAATAAAATCGCACTATAAAATGCAATTGAAAAAATCTAACTATAGAATGCAACAGAATAAAATCCCACTATAAAATGCAATAGAACAAAATTCCACTATAAAACACAATAAAATAAAATTCCACTATAAAATGCAATAGAATAAAATCTTACTATAAAATAAAATAGAATAAAATCCCACTATAAAATGCAATATAATAAAACCCCACTGTAAAATGAAATAGAATAAAATCTCACTATAAAATAAAAAAGAATAAATTCTCACTGTAAAATGCAATAAAAAAACTACCACAATAAAATGCAATAGCAATAAAGCGAACTATAAAATGCAATAAAATAAAATCCCACTATAAAATGCTAAAGAATAAAATCCTACTATAAAATATAGTATAATAAAATCCCACTATAAAATGCAATAGAATAAAATCCCACTATAAAATGTGATAGAATAAAATCACACTATAAAATGCAATATAATAAAATCACACTATAAAATGCAAGATAAAAAAATCGAACTCTTCCAATTTTTATAAATTCAAAGCTGCACAAAATTTTTATAAAAATCAGTTATACTTAAGGAGAATGTTGCTGCAGAATCGAAAGCGGGACCGATGCACAGACTGGAGGATAGAGGGACACGCTGAGTTATGGAAAACGGAAGAAAGCAGAACCAAAAAGCTCAGAAGCTCAGTTTAAATACTTAGGTTTATCTACCAAAGAAATAGGAGAATGCAATAATGCAATTCGCTGAGAGCTGCGATAATTTTCGCTAATTTTATTTGGGGAAAATTATACCACTGAACTGACTTTTTATTATCGAATTATACCGTACCAATGTCAAAGCGGATATAACAAAACATTCGAGGGGGGGGGCTTGTGATGCAGTGGAAGAAAGATAACAGTCCGTGACACTGTAGCCGTATAAAAATCGATATATTATGAAATAACGTTTTTAAATTTGAAAGTATTGATTCAGCTGTAAGTTTCTGAACTGTTCGTCTTCTGATATATATCTTCCAATTCATTTCAGGTAAGTAATCTTAGGAACTTACGTTTTCCACACAGCTAATAAATACATCTCCAATCGAAATAGGTTGATTATCATCGTAATTTGCACCGATTTTAACGAGTAAACGTCAAAGATACCAATAATTAATTTTAGATAAACCTATATCAAATAAATATGCTTGACAAGATTGATAAAATTTAATCTTGATGTTGACCATTGCTGTGACCGATGTATGGTTTCTGAATGCGTTTATATGAAATGAGGCATTGTAGTTTACTCGAAATCAGCGAATTCAGTGTGTGTGTGTGTGTGTGAGAGAGAGAGAGAGAGAGAGAGAGAGAGAGAGAGAGAGAGAGAGAGAGAGAGAGAGAGAGAGAGAGAGAGAGAGAGAGAGAGAGAGAGAGAGAGAGAGAGAGAGAGAGAGAGAGAGAGAGAGAGAGACATTTCGGTATTATGGACCTAGTTATGTCTCAAGGTCATGTTCATAACTCATGTACCATGGCTTTAAAGTAATAATTAACAAGGTGAGACTGTTACTTAAAGATACCCGTTTCATTGTATGTATGATACATTTCCTAACACGTTGCTTATTGTCAAATTTTACAATCTTCAAAGCAAGTGTACACCACTTAGAGGCCGAGATATTAATGTTCTAAAGTCGTTCAATGGGATGTGAATTAACGAGTATTTAGTTAGCGTCGTACAATACTGCAAGTTTCATGCACGCCTTAGTCCTAACATTTACTTTATTATATTTACTTAGTATGTTGAATTTTGTAAAAATAATATTTGACTGTAGCAGAGTTGAATTCTTATTTATATGAGGCTTTGATCTAATATCGCATTGATTCGTTGTTGAAAAGCAATTCATCAAACAGATCAGTATATAGACCTGCACATTATTTGCTGCACGAAAGCAACATTTTATGCGTGCGATTATGCACGTATGCACCTTGCCTCTAGGAAAGTAGACATTAATTTTTAAACAACCATTTAAATGTTCGATGAAAGCGGCCATAGCAGGGATTTCCACTTGATTCAGTACATCATACGAGTCATACCGTTCTGATTGACTTATTCATGGAAATTTCAAAAGAAATAACTTTCATTTTCACTTTTCGGGAATTGCATGTATACACGGCTGTACAGTTTCAATAGCATAATCATAGATAGATAGATAGATAGATAGATAGATAGATAGATAGATAGATAGATAGATAGATAGATAGATAGATAGATAGATAGATAGATAGATAGATAGATAGATAGATAGATAGAGATAGATAGATAGATAGATAGATAGATAGATAGATAGATAGATAGATAGATAGATAGATAGATAGATAGATAGATGAGAGAGCGCAATAAAGAGGCGAAAACGCATGTTACTAAGATGCAGTAGGGTGAGGGGGACACCCACAGCATTATTCCCTAGATAGATAGAAGAAAGAGAATATGTATATGAACAAACAATAAAGTAAGCCAAGTAAAGAACGATTAATAGAGCAAATGAACGAAGCTTCGATCAAGGAAGTGGGTCAAAAATTAACGACTTTGAAAATTATACTTGCTGTCAGTATTGAGTTAGAGAAATTTAAATGACGAAAGACGAAACCTCTCGTAACTCAACATATTTTTAAATTTAGTCTGATGGTCTCAGGAACGCCTATCACACGTTCTCGATTTATCTCATATTATTCACGTAAATTGTCGTACTAATTTTAAATTTGCTTGGAGGATGAAATGATGTGGATAGTGGGTGGGTGGGTAACATACAACTATTTACAACCCTTTGATAATGCATAACTCGTCCTCCTCAATTTGGTATCCTCCATAAAAAGGGAGTTCTTTCTCTTTGGCATACCAGTTCTTTCCCCTGGGCATATTCCAGGATGATTCCTATTTTATAACTCTACAGGTCATTATTTATTATTACCACTCCTTCTAACCTTAAATAATTATATGTAAGTTACCAATATGTGCAAGAGTGGAAAATGCTGTTCCGTATCCTGGAGTCGGTTGCATGATACTGTTATGTTGTTGTTATAGGGTTTAACGCCATTTTTTTTTTAACAAGATAGGCTATACATGGCGGCCAGAATTAATGGTGCAGGAAGAACTCTGGAAAACCCCGGGAAGAACCACCGACCCACGAGAAGCTACTGGCAGACTTTCTCACTTTACCCACGTTAGCCGAGTCTGGACTCGAACTCGAGCAGACAGAGATAAGATTGCAGTGATCCGTAACGGTCAGCGATTTAGACCACTCGGCCACTCGGGGCCCCCCAATACTATTATGTGAAATCCGGCATACACTTATATTTTGAGATATAATTTGTGATATGTGACTAAAATAGACTTTTAGTTAATGGGATTTGTTTTCTTCCTTATTTTTTAAATATATTTTTGTTTTGTTTAAAAACAAAAAGTTATTCATTTAAGGGTACTAAGATGAAAAAAATAGACATGCAATAATAAGGAGTCCACAACCTGAATGAAATTAAGGTCTCCAATATAAGGGAGATCTCATATACACCGATACGACGTCATGTTCTGTTAATCTCTTGATTAGCCAAATAAATTACAGCTTTCAAATTATACGAAACTGAAACTAACCTTTTCAACGCAATTCTCCCTAACACCATTGACAATGCTTTGTCTGATTTGGTTACTAAAAATAAGTAAACTGGAAATACCCCAAAAATCCCTACCAAAACACAAACCACGGACATAGTCAAATTAGACACCATTGTTGAACTTTCGAAAAATAGGACACTCCGGAGAGTGAGTGTATCTGTGTCAGTATCTTTATAAAGATTTAAGGACCAAAAAGGAGGACATGTCTGGGAAAAAGAGGACATATGACAACGCTAATAGCGATAATGAACCTTTTAGCACGATCCACAAGAGACAACGAAAAAGACAAAGAAAAAAGGTTGCAGTAAGTTGTTATCTTGTATTCTTTGTATTCCAATTATTATTATTATTATTATTGTTATTGTTATTATTATTATTATTATTATTATTATTATTATTATTATTATTATTATTGTTATTATTATTATTATTATTATTATTATTATTATTATTATTATTATTATTATTATTATTATTATTATTATTATTATTATTATTGAGGGTCATAAATGCCTGATTTTTATAAAGCTCTCGCCGTTACCAGCCACTGTCAACCGCTCCGGTGGCCTAGTGGTTAGAGCGTCCCCTCAGATGCGGGAGGTCGTGGGTTCGATCCCCGCTTGAGTCATACCAAAGATTTACAAAAATAGTACTAAGAGCTGCCTCGCTTGACGCTCAGTATTAAGAGGCTAGTGTTAGGACTGGTCGGCCTGGTGTCAGGATAATGTGACTGGGTGGGACATCATGCTACAAGCCTGCGAGATGATGCCCAAGAGCGAGACATCACTATAAACTGCCACACTGTTAAAGCTACTTTAAAAATAATAATCACATCACATCACCAACCACTGTCATCCTACCTATGCCCAGGTGGGTATACGAGAAAGCTTGCTAGTAGCTTCCCGTGGGTTGATGGTTCTCCTCGGGATTTCACAGGTTCTTCCTCTGCCAGTTATACCGGCCGCTATGTATAGCCTATCATTTGCTGTAAACTGACTTTAAACAAACAAGAACAATATTATTGTTATCATTTTCTACCGCGCATAAGAAAATAGGGGTCAAGGAAAGATTCATTCCAATACTTGGCTATATTCGCATTGCAAAGGATAACTCGACTTGCCATTTAACGTGTGTTACTCATTATCTGTGTGCAACAAACTGCAAACAGTAGAAATTTATGAAAGGCAAATATATTTATGTGTATATTGTTCGAACCCAATCTTCTTAATAAAAAACATAAAAAAATGTCATGTTGACATAAAGCATGGATTCATGACATGAATTAAAGAATGTAACTCCACTTAAACATATCCATATAATTTTTTCTAGGAGTTTCATATATTATAAGGACATTAATTTGCTGTTTACGTCAAGGAGTAGTTGAGAAATGCATGTTTTGGATTTTTCATTCGAACATGTTTTGTTTTCATAGACCACAGCCTCTAAACCATCGACTTGGTTATATGGGAAAAAAAAAACACATATGCAGCACACGGCTTATCATAAGTGAAAAATAAAAATGTACAAACAAGCGGACTGAGGCATTGATCAGTAATCAACAAATAGTCACATCACTATTGTAGTGTTATCGCCGATTTTTATTGTCTATAAATCCGCTACCGAACGGTTTATTATCTGTACTCGGAGTTGTCTGTGATTTTTCATTTCCTTCCTAATTATTTTATTCTCAGTAGCTACCGAATACTGTGTACTACTCGTGTTGAGTCTACTTTGAGCCGCTGCAAAAAGTTCTGAATAAATATGTATTCGTAAATGACATGCACGTAATTGTTTATCAAATTTATAATCTTTACAATAATTGGTTATTAAGTGGGGGTGTTGTTATATAGTTGAAACATATTAATCAGATATAGTGATTGACCTAACTTATGCTTTTGTGTATGGAGAGAATTTATAGTCAGAGAGAGAGAGAGAGAGAGAGAGAGAGAGAGAGAGAGAGAGAGAGAGAGAGAGAGAGAGAGAGAGAGAGAGAGAGAGAGAGAGAGAGAGAGAGAGAGAGAGAGAGAGAGAGAGAGAGATCTGCATCGCGTCTTACTTAATACAATGAAATTTTATTCAAAGGTTTGACGAGCCTATAAACAAAAAAGGGCGGGGTGGTTGGGTGTGTTAAAGAACGAATTATTGTATTTGGTTTCAGATTTTGGTCTTGCAACGCAAATAACTGAAGTAAAAGTGAAATTAAAATCCTAATTAGAACATAGTCTTTGTATTGCAACGAATCTCAAATAAGTTCGGAAAGTTGTAGCTCACGCAAAGGTTTGAATTAAACATCAGATTTACCCTGTTATCTATCATGGTGGACTCGGCTAGTTTGTCAGTGAAACGATCATACGAGGACCTTCAAGTACGACATGTATTTGAGGAAAATGAGAGGTGATACATATAGTGAATTGATTGGATAACCCATTTTGATATAGGCAAATGAAGAGGTATAGCTTAGCCGTTTCCTTTAAAATGTTAAAATTCCGTATATTCAACCGACTTGTAACACGACAATCATTGTCACACAAACACACGCGCGCGCACACACACACGTGCGAGCACACGCTAAGATCTTTTCCCATCAGGAAAACAATCTGCATTGGGCGGAAAATAGTCAATGGTCAGCAGATTTTCAAGTATGAATATCTGGATTTTTTAAAATATGTGTTCATTTTGCATTTAAAAAGTTCTAGTCAAAATTCTTACATTATTTAAAGGTTCTGGTTTTAAGACTATTTTGGGCAGGGAGGCATGGGTGCGGTAACGCTGACAGTGCCTATGGGCGGCAAAACCAGATCGATCCCTACCCCCCACACACACAAAGGTGTACTACCTTATTTTATTAGAAATAACTCCTATATTTCATATAATGTGACCAATGGGTCAAGGCATATTTTACCGAATATACTTTGGTCAGTATGTTGTTGTCGTCGTCATCCTCGTCTCCATCCTTTGTAAGTGTCTTGCATATGTTGTATTACATTTTATCGGGCTATTATCAACCACCCACACAAAAGAATATGAAATGGTAATATAGATAAGTTTGTAAAACACATTTAACAGAATATTTTCTTAATCTTAAAACTTAAGACAATTCTGTGCGTAAACTAATTTTGCTCACCAAATGGGGTCGGTATATTTTGGTATGCACAAAACCCCGGAGTTTTCAGATTCAGGTCCGAGTAAACAGTAAATACATTTTATTGTTCTCTCCCAACTGGATCATATCGAAATAATGTATTGCAGTCGACCTTGCTCAATATATTTGTCTTGCCTTTAGATACGGATCATCTGATTATGGTATTTTGCCAACTAGCAAAAGAATAAATTTTCGAAATTAAAGTACAATTCATTAGTTTTATCATTTTTTGTTCTTCATTTAATGTATATTAATAAATGTCTTTAGCTTTATATGCATGACGTTCAAACCTCGTCACCTAACTTAATAAATACACCAAAATATTATTTTGACATTTTTGATACTCACATACATTCCAAGCGCAAGCGACGTTTGTAAAAGAGCACGTGCTCTTGCTTAAATTTCATTTGTTCGACAAGACCGTACTTTGTATTGTTATTTTGACAAGCGCATCCCTTCTAGAAAAATGAAATCGACATTTCTTTATACCTGCGATATTACCGCGAGACTGAACCCTTATTTACACAATGTGGTAAACGGGATAACTACTCACGAAATTTCGAACAACTTCATAATATTTTTATGTTCAGGTGTTTAATTCCGCATAATTTGTGGCACACATCTCTGCTTTTACGATCTTTGACTGAATACCTTCAGGGTTGGATCGGTAGTTAAGGGTTTCCAGTATGTCAGGCCGCAACCCTACCACCACTCCCGCCTGAAAAAAGAAATGAAAGCAAAAACAAAAAGAAATCGCACGCACACACACACACACACACACACACACACTTGAAATCTGACCTTCGTTTTATACTTATTTTGGTCCCCTCTGGAGGAAAATGAGTACTTTTATGAAATTTTTGAACATCACCCACGAACACGCACACACACACACACACACACACACACACACAAACTTGACCTGATCCGGCCCTATCCTTAAGTTCTTTTTTCAGTCTGCGTATTACATCACGATATTATATGGCAAATCTTTTGTCCTTGGAATTGTTTCGTTTTTGTAACTGTCCTAAAAACACAATGTCTATCAAAGCTCAAAATAGAAAGAAAATCGAGGAGACATTGATGTTTTCATCTATCACACAGTACAAACTTCAATTATCTAGATTCATAATTAGTTTATGCGATACTAGTAGTGTAATCATATAATATTAACAAGAAGAACTACTCAATAATGCAAATAACTTTTGCCTCTTACCTGCATGGTACCAATCGCGAATACAGCAAATAAATAAATGAACGGTCCCTAGACTATACTTGATTTAATATTCAGTGTACACATTCCAATAATCCGTCAAATCAAGTCTGACAGTGCAATGTTCGGGACGAGAACTTTCTACATCTTCTCAATTGTAGGTGCATAGGGTAAATGACGTAAGCATAGTGGCGTCAGACATTTACCAATGTCGAGAATGTAAACTTTGCTTTTCCATCCATGTATCATGTTCGACTAGATCAATGCTCAACAACAGCATTTCAAGTTTAAGTTTGTATATGAAAATAATAATACTGCCTAATTTTTATTGTACATATAGTGATAGATTTATTGGATGGTAGCTGTTATCGTTTTATTAAGAGTGTCAAAAAATATACCCAGACCAAGAGCATAAGCTTTGACCATTGTTACTGGTCACTAAACATTATTTAGAAACTGACAATCTCCGTGAAAGAGCAGGGACTATAACTTTGCACTGATCCAATTCTCAGAAGAATGCGTTAATCAAGTGCACCGGGAAAAGTTTTACTTTCGATTCTGGTAAGTTGACAATCAGTATAAGGTGAAAGGCAATAAATATGTAGCGCCAACAGGGTTTTGGGTATTAATGATATACTACCCCTTCAAGAACTTATAAATAGAAATGCTGCGTTTTGTAGGCGGGCTGAAGGTTTCTTTCAGGTAAACCATATAACACCTATTTTGGGGTATAGGATACAGGGGAAACTGCCTTTAAAAGACGAGAAGTGTCTGATTTAGATTTTGATGGCCCTGTACATCAGGCTATCCAGTGATTTAAATAACGATATTGTATGGTTGCAAGACTTAAATGTAAGAATGTAACTATACTTTATTGTATCAATGCAGTTGTTCTAAACTAATTTCTGCTTGAAATATTGTATACACTGTTTCCCATAGACAGACATCATGGTATCCAGGGTTGCAGGCTACTAGTATCGTGTGTCTGTCTGTCTGTCTGTCTGTCTCTCTCTCTCTCTCTTTCTCTTGGGAAGTAAGTAACTCGTGCAGTCAATTCGAATAGAAACAAAATACCATAAGAGATCTTTCAGTTGATATTGTCTCAAATAATAATATATCAGACACTACAGCATTCAGTGTGACCTTTTTATTCATTTTAATTCACAATGCTGAAAGCATTGCTTTTATCTGCAAAAGATGCATTTTTCTGGTGTGTGCAAGTGCAGAGAATGTTAAATGTTTTCTTGTACAGCTCTCCTGGGACTATAATGTGGCCAGTCACAGAAGTTGGACACGTTCAATAGCTTTAGAACTGCCTTGTTGAGATATGAATATCTGACCTTTGCGCGGAAGGTTGACTGATTGTATAACATACAGTTTAGAGCAGATTTACGGTATTAATATTTTCAATGGTAGAATCTTTTATATTATGAATATTTAACTCTTATCTCGTTTTATCTCTCTCAGTCTTGCTTTATTTTTCACTCGCCATAAGGAATGTCTATCAGCATACCTATTCAGGGACAACAGCAGATGTTTCCGAAGTAGACTCCCCTACTTGAAAGAAAGGATCTGCAATGTAAGTTAAGTGACCTTGACATTGTTGTTCGAGACAAATATCATACTAATTTTGTAACTCTGAAATAACATGTGTGACAGGCATTACCTGATATATGCCGTTAATGCAAACCATGGGAGTCCACTCATAGGGGTGGGGTACACCATCACCCACCCACCCCGGCTAAAAAAAACATAATCACACAATCATAATCAATTGTCACTTGAAATTTGACTATCGTTTTATTCTTGAGCACGCTTATTGTGTAATATGAACATCTTGACACAGACTTTTACATTGGTGTCATTTCAAGAAAAGTCTCTCTCCTTTTGAAATTTTGGAAAGTCCACCCACCCCACCCCAACACTTGCCGAGTATGGTCCTGCCGAGAACTTTGTATGGATTCATTTTCACCGTAACAGACCATTCCGGTGGCCTAGTGGTGAGAGCGTCCGTCTCGGATGCGGGATTGCACGGGTTCGACTAGGCCTAATTATTCCATAAATTTCATCCAGTTCTTCCTTATTTGAGCATTGAGAAGGTCCTTTTTTATATCACCAAGTATATATGTTTATTTCTCCTGTGCAAGGACATTTTCCATTTGTTTCAAAAAATATCAGTCCTAATTGCCTTGAAGGAAGGTGGCCTATAAATGAAACCAACTAGGAATGATTTTGCATTATTTTGATGCATACAGTATCAATATTAAAGTACAAGTTTTTTTTTTTAGAAAAAGCATATTAGTATGTAAAATAAAAATAAAAAGTTGTACAAATATTACAAATTTATCGTAAGGTTCCGCTTTAGACTTTCGCACTTTTGTGTTGGGTTAAATTTGAAAGAGTGGATATTCTCCAGACTTTATTCACTTATAAACCCGGTTATATTAAATAAATCTTGGCTCTTAGCGGAGTGATAAGAATGAATCTACATTAGTCTTTATCTTAATACCTCAATGATAATGTCGATTTAGGTTTGAGAGTGCATTGCATGGCCTTGCTGATATGCCTTGTCTCAGAAGATTCACTGCATAGCCATTTTCAGTCATTTAACTTTGGGGGTAAATTAGTAAAGCAGACGAGCCAATAATTTCTTTAGCTATGTAAAATTATAAAATTTCATGTATACATTTTAAAGAAAAGATAATGAGGCCTATTGTGTTCAATTCATTGCTAAATTTTATGAGCCGCCAATGTTTGTGGAATTTGAGCTATTTGAAGCCCATATTTTAAACACACAATAGCAGTCACGTGCTAAAGCTACATGCTTCAGTCAGAACTTAACTTTTCCGATATGATATTTATACACATCGAAGGATCAAGCAGATATTTTGGTGATTTGTCCTAGCGATAAACTAATGGATTTCAGAAGTTGCATCCCGTAGGATGTAATACCAACTAACCAATAGTGTAGTGCAAGCAAAATGTGCTTTTTGAATCATCGGCCGAAAATGGTTGAGGCAATTGCTATGAAAACGATGCTTTGCAAGTTTAACATCGACAGTATGACTATGTACAAGAGAGAAGCTATAGCTGGTGTATTTGAGTGAAAGGTATTTGTGCAAACACGTACCGGCAGTGGAAAATTGCTTATATATTAGTCCATTAAGTTTATGTGCTCCCTTTGTTTCGATCATGTAGGAACAGTGTTCAGATTTGAACACCGCATCCGATTAAATTCACAGACCCAAAGCACAGAAATATCTGATCATTACGCATAGGAGTATGAAAGGTTATGATATCGGAACCTTAGCTAGCAATGATGTCTCATGTAAACTTATGTGCTATTAGCTTAAAGGAGTAATTACGTCATATTTGCGTAAAACGTTTTCGACAATATATCATGGAATTGCTACAGCAAATTTTAACGTTCGACCAGTTAGAAAGTGTATTGCTTTAGTAGAAATATAAGTATATTTAATTGGAAAATTTAAAACCACATCTTTTTGTAAGCAAAATTTACTTTCAGAAAATGGATGCTGGACAAATCAAGCTGAATACAGAACATAAATCCTTGCAACAAGAAGACAATCATCGAAAATTATTTTTTGACAAGATTACGAAAGGTGGTCTCCAGTACGTGTATGAATTCAGGAAAGGAATTTCTGATCCCCAGAAGAATGGAACTACATCAAAAGAAAAACACGTGATTATCGTAGGTGCAGGAATTTCCGGTTTAGTGGCCGCTTATGAACTTGAACAAGCTGGACATAAGGTTAGAAGTCATTTATGTACTGCCGTTTATAAATAAAGAAATTACATAAAAAGTAAGTAAAAATAAATTTATTAGCTTTATTCACATTAGTTTTATTTAGTTTCCTTCATTTTTCTGGTTGATCGAGAGATTTCTTTCAAAAATGGAATATTTTATCCATTTAACTTAACAGAAGATACAAATATAATCGATGCGAAATGCTGTGGATTTTCTTTCGTTATTAATTGTTTGCAGCTGTTCAGTGTTAAAGGGAATATATGTAAATTACAGTTTTAAAATAAAATCAAATTGGTCTTTGTTCGTCTTGACATTTAATCATGTAAAGAATGTCATGAATCTTTCATCGTATTGTGCAATATTTTGTTTGTACATAGCACATACACGATGCATATGTTTGCTTATAATTTTGTGGAAATGATCATTTGAAATAATTTTCATGCCATTTGTAGTCTCGCACATAACACATAAATAATGTTAGCTCTAAACATGTAGGTAATAATAGTACCATCCTTCCTGTTTTAAAGCTGATCTCACAATAACGAAACATCCAGGAAACACAATTATTTTATACTGTTCATTTATATTTCAGACTACTATCATTGAACTAACAAACAGAGTAGGCGGCAGGGTGAAAACTGTTCATGAATTTCCAAAAGGTTTGCACGCAGAAGGTAATACTACAAGACACCTCTCTCTGAAATCTTTAAACATGAATGCAAATCATTATTTTATTATTATTATTATTATTATTATTATTATTATTATTATTATTATTATTATTATTATTATATTATTATTATTATTATTATTATTATTATTATTATTATTATTATTATTATTATTATTATTATTATTATTATTATTATTATTATTATTATTATTATTATTATTATTATTATTATTATTATTATTATTATTAATAATAATAATTTTAATAATACATGCATGCATGAAAACAAACATACATACACACATATACATACATAATGTCTAATTTGTCTGGGCGGAGATACATGAGCATTAATAGTGTTGTGTAATTATACAGCTACACTTGTATATTTAGTTTGGAAAACGGCATACATTCGGTTACTTTGTTATTTGTATTTTATTTTTGTTTATATCTTTAAGCATTGGGAAGAATAAGAAAACGAGCATATAATAAAAAGGTTACTGCATTTGTATGGGAAAAAAATGAGAACTCGTTTTGTCAGATGGATATGCTGCAGTCCCAAGGTCGTGAAGTATAACCATCCAGAAAAACTCGTGCATATTTACCCATACAAATGCAGTAACCTATAAGTACATAGACGCAATACATTTCTTTCAAAATGTTGTGCCAGAGAGAGAGAGAGAGAGAGAGAGAGAGAGAGAGAGAGAGAGAGAGAGAGAGAGAGAGAGAGAGAGAGAGAGAGAGAGAGAGAGTAAATGGTTCTTTAAAACCTCCCTGTCCCAATATTTGAGTGTGATAACTCTTTGAATGTTAACTTAATACAACAAAATAGTTAAATGCACATTATTTTAGTAAGTCTAAATGAGCTATAGCGATAAATGTGGCACATGATAATTTCAATTATGTTTACAAAATTACAATATATCATACGTGTGTGTATTTTATTGTAGGTGGCGCCATGAGAATACCTCCAAGCCACTTTTTGACGTGGCATTACCTTAAGCTTTTCAAAATCAAAATGCGACCATTCAAGAATAAGAACCCAAAAGGTTTTCTGTATCTATTTGGAAATAAAATCACCTTGGAAGGTGAGAGATTTGACATTTTGTAAAACATACATACATACATACATACATACATACATACATACATACATACATACATACATACATACATACATACATACATACATACATACATACATACATACATACATACATACATACATACATACATACATACATGCGCACGTACGTACGTACGTGCGTGCGTGCGTGCTTGCTTGCTTGAAGTCCAGTACGCCTTACTCGTGCGCATAAAGTCCAACAGTATAACAATATAACTCTAACGAGTTTCCACAATGGATACAACCAAATTGAATCGTTCCAAAAATAGTACCAATCAAGGCAAAGAAGTCGATTAATAAACACCAAACAAGTCTGTAGTTGAACGAATATGATCAAGATATAGAACTATACACTTGCAGTTGATACGTAAATTTATCAATACTATATGATAAAGACATGAAATATATCAACAAGGACGTTTGATATGTGGTTCATCAAAAAGTATGACTGGGTTGTTTGATTTTCAGACATAACATTGAATTAAGTAACATTGAATTAGATTTTCACACAAATAGTAACATTGAATTAGACTGATTCAAAAGTAGAACGTATGATACTATTTATTTCGCGGTGTCAAGTCGATCACGAGATGTTTCCGATCCCGCAGCTCCCGTCCAACGGTCATGCGTGATCTGCTCCTCCCAGACTGCTGATGGATCCTCGAGAGCCTTATTGTCCCACAGACTCCACAAAGTTTGTTCCCTTACATTGAGTAAACCGATTCGTCCTTCGGACCAACATAGCCTTCGAATGCAGTAGTAGTAATAGTAGTAGTAGTAGTAGTAGTAGTAGTAGTAGTAGTTGTTGTTGTTGTTGTTGTAGTAGTAGTAGTAGTAGTAGTAGTAGTAGTAGTAGTAGTAGTAGTAGTAGTAGTAGTAGTAGTAGTAGTTAATTTTGTTTGGGGGTTTAACACTATTTCACATTACAAGATATTGTGCATGGCGACTGGTATAAATGGTGGAGGAAGAACTCGGGGAAAAAAACCACAGTAAGATCCAGCGACCCACGGGAAGCTAATGGCAAGCTTTCTCACATACCCACATGGACCGAACCCGAAACTCGAACCTACGCATCTGAAAATTTGGATCGCATCTAATCAGTCAATTATATCAGTGAACTAGCATTTGTACAATTATAGACGTAAATCGCATAACAACTCTAGCATATCAACAGATGTCCGTTAAATCGAATAAACGATGCATAGTACGGATCTGAGGCATATCAAAGACTTTTGCATAAACAAAACAAATATAAAATTGCATGAAAATTAAAATTGCGAACCTTAATGCTGTTCTCTTTCAGAACTTGTGTATCCTAGCACTAAAGCCTGTCTTTTCTTACAAGACAGCCACTTGGTCCTTTATTTTACTTGTTTAACGTGGAAAGCACTATTTCTTGGTTTTCCCTTAATTAAATCTTGTCTTTACGCCTTGGACTAAAGAAATGCGACCAAGGTCGTAAGTTTTAAATTCACATTACTTCCAAGGTGTATGCCTTAATTTAACAGATCAATTGAAATCAGCGGTTCCTAATTTTTCCCCCAAATAATTTTTCCTTTCATCAGATTTTGACATCCTGAGATCTGAGAAATACTATGAATATCAACATACTTTTGAAAATGACGATTTGACATGGGATTCACCTCAAGGTTATTCTTGGTAGGTCTAATGTTTACCTTCTCAGGACAGCGTGGCAATGCCTGGGTCGCTTCTAACTCGGCCGTATATGTTGGCCTTTCTAGTTTAATACTGGCATGAATGAAAAAGTCAAAGTGACCCTTGACAAAGACTTTTCTGGCTTGAATGTAATAAAATTTTAATGCACAATGAATTCAGTTTTAAGGTTCAATACTTATTCAAAATTTGACGCATTACCTTCAGTATTTTAAATTGGCTAAAGCTGAAACTATACACACCCCGCTCCGGAAAAAGCAGTATGCGGCAGCGAAACTTATTTATATTTTGGTTCATATATTATAAAATAAAAAATATTTTAGTACACACAATTATGTGGCAATACATACATACATAGAAATAGATAAATATAAATACTAAAGTAGTATTGATGGAATATGCGTAGATCAATGATATCGTGAGTAAATGTATTACGTTACCTAGCATTGGAGTCAAGAAATTATGGTTTGAAATAATGCAACCAAGATAATGAAAAGATAAAAATATCTAGATCTGTCTTCCAATTTTAACTGATTAACTTGTTGCTCTCTTTATTATTTCAACTAAATTGTCAAAAACAGATTGGGAAAAGGACAACGGTAAATGGACGAATGCGTTCTGGCCTGGATGGGATGCGAACCTCAGTCCAGAGATGAAGGAGAATGGAATATCAGGAATCTGTGAGTATGCTGGAGTTGCTTGTTTGTTGATTGTCATTTTTCTCATTTGTTTTTTTTTAATTAATGAGTGCTCAGTGCCGTTCCTTTGGAGGCAATATCAGACTTATCAGTGGCGTTCCTTTGGTGTCAATATCAGACTTATCAGTGGCGTTCCTTTGGTGTCAATATCAGACTTATCAGTGGCGTTCCTTTGGAGTCAATATCAGACTTATCAGTGGCGTTCCTTTGGTGTCAATATCAGACTTATCAGTGGCGTTCCTTTGGTGTCAATATCAGACTTATCAGTGGCGTTCCTTTGGTGTCAATATCAGACTTATCAGAGGCGTTCCTTTGGTGTCAATATCAGACTTATCAGTGGCGTTCCTTTGGTGTCAATATCAGACTTATCAGTGGCGTTCCTTTGGTGTCAATATCAGACTTATCAGAGGCGTTCCTTTGGTGTCAATATCAGACTTATCAGTGGCGTTCCTTTGGTGTCAATATCAGACTTATCAGTGGCGTTCCTTTGGTGTCAATATCAGACTTATCAGTGGCGTTCCTTTGGTGTCAATATCAGTCTTATCAGTGGCGTTCCTTTGGTGTCAATATCAGACTTATCAGTGGCGTTCCTTTGGTGTCAATATCAGACTTATCAGAGGCGTTCCTTTGGTGTCAATATCAGACTTATCAGTGGCGTTCCTTTGGTGTCAATATCAGACTTATCAGTGGCGTTCCTTTGGTGTCAATATCAGACTTATCAGTGGCGTTCCTTTGGTGTCAATATCAGTCTTATCAGTGGCGTTCCTTTGGTGTCAATATCAGACTTATCAGTGGCGTTCCTTTGGAGCAAATATCAGACTTATCAGTGGCGTTCCTTTGGTGTCAATATCAGACTTATCATTAGCGTTCCTTTGGTGTCAATATCAGACTTATCAGTGGCGTTCCTTTGGTGTCAATATCAGACTTATCAGTGGCGTTCCTTTGGTGTCAATATCAGACTTATCAGAAATAGACTATGAATGCTACTCATTAAAATGACTGTTTCCTAAAGAATAAATTAATATATTTATTGTTGATAATAATTAATTGAAGACCGATAGTACGTTTAATGGTAATATAGTAAGTATAATAGTAATACAATAAGTCTAATGGTAATAAACTAACTCTAATGGTAATATAGTAAATTTGATGGTAATATAGTGAGTCTAATGATAATATACCGGAATTAAGTCTAATGGTAATATAATACGTCTAAGAGTAATACAAAAAGACTAATGGTAAGACAGTACATCTGGTTGTAATATAGTAAGTCTAATGGCAATATACAAAAGCTAAGTCCAATGGCAATACAAACACAAACATCCATCAAAAAAAGATAATTTTTCTTAAAATAACATTTATCATGCCTGCAATATAAATGAATACTTGTCTTTTATCATATTTCAGTGGATTTGTACAGAGAGACAGTCAGGCCAGTCAAGGAAGAACTTATCAAAGACCATAGTGAAGAAGGATGGGACAAGTGGACGAATAAATGGAGTAAGCTGTCCATGCTGGAATTCTTCCGCTCTGATCAATACCAAGCAAAGAATGAACCCAGGTTAAGGCCATGGACAGAGGCAGCGATTCTGGCTTACAAGGTTTGTTCATTTGTGTGTGTGTGTGTGTGTGTAAGTGTGTGTGTGTGAGAGAGAGAGATTTGTGTGTACATCGGTTTCTGTATATATTAAGGCAGATCTCAACTGTTCGTATACTGCATGGCATTCTAAGACTTGATGGCAACTGTACATACACTACATGGCATTCTAAGACTTGATGGCAACCGTACATACACTACATGGCATTCTAAGACTTGATGGCACCCGTACATACACTACATGGCATTCTACACTTTGATTAAATATATATATATATATATATATATATATATATATATATATATATATATATATATATATATATATATATATATATATATATATATATTGTTAAGACTCGGTGGTAATAAACTAAGTAACAGAAATAAGCAAAGCAACAACTTTATAAAACTTAACAAATAATTTAGTTATCAAGGTTATAAACAAAAATTACAGAGGACCTTACAGTTTTATGAAGAGAATCCAAACTTATCATAAAAAGTTATATTGAAGTCGAAAATAACCAATGTTCTATATACATTTCAGATTCAGAAGTGTACTGCTTCGCCAAGATAGAAGCATGATAACAATTGTACATATACTGCATGGTAATCAACAATTGACATGTCCCCAATGGAGACCATTGAGGCATACTTTCTCTGCCAATCAGTTGTAATTGTTATTTTGTTTGTTTATGTCACCGTCCAACACATCAAACGGCTTATTTCTTATTTCGTTTCCTCTTGGGAAGTGGTCTCAAACACGCGGCCAGCCAATCCATATCATGTGGCCTAAAAAATCATTAGCATCACAAGGTGTCATGTGAAATAAAGAGAAAAAGTGGTGTGGCCCTTGGGCCTTCGCTCGAACACTTTGCAAAGAGTCATGCAAATGTTCTTGTGATTTAGACAAACATCCATGGATTTGTGGAACCTCGAAACAACAGTGGATATATGGTGTCAGCTAAAGCTAAAGATAGAAATATGTGAAAATGAAGTTGCATAGAAGACAAATTCTTCCAAACATATATAAACACTAAGTAAAACAAGATAACATAAAAAGATGTCAAAATTCTGTAAAATGTACGTAAAGGACAAAAAAGGATAAAATATACAGTTATTGAAATATTGTGTAAGGAAGCAACATAAAACAATTAAAATAAATGAAGACAGTACTTCGGTAGTTTGGAGTTGGCGTTCGTTTTCTAACAGTCTTGGAAAATCCAGTTGTCTTTGTCCTTTCAACTTTCAAAACCATCTTCACAAAGCAAAGATGTAGATATTATGGTTTCACTACCGTCTGTAGGAGCAAAGAGGTATATATGGTTTCAATACTATCTGCATAAAGCAAAGAGGTAGATATGGTTTCAATACCCTGTGTATAAAGCAGAGAGGTAGGTCTCGTGAGTTTAATACCGTATGTCCAAAGCAAAGAGGTAGATAATCAATGGTTAATAAAACACAATACGATAAAAACTTCTTTTACTGTCACATGACCCAAATTGTATTTAGTAAATATGCATATAGTCAGATAGGAAATATGGATAACCGTGAGGTTGATCAACAAAAGAAACGAATTTATATACAAGGAACTATTGCAATCAAAAAGGTTTTCTGGAGTGGACCAATATAGCAGTCTGCTCTGGAGTTTAATATTGGGAGCCACAATATCCGTCTAAAAAACTCTAACACTGAGTGCACACACACACATCCGTATCCGTCTAAGGAACTCTATCACTGAGGGCTTCTATATCCGTCTAAGGAACTCTAACACTGAGGGCCACTATTTACATCTAAGGAACTCTAACACAGAGGGCCTCTATATCCGTCTAAGGAACTTTAACACTGAGGGCCTCTATATCCATCTAAGGAATTCTAACACTGAGGGACTCTATATCCATCTAAGGAACTATGACACTGAGGGCTTCTATATCCATCTAAGGAACTATAACACTGAGGGCCTCTATATCCATCTAAGGAACTCTAACACTGAGGACCTCTATTTCCATCTAAGGAACTCTAACACAGAGGGCCTCTATATCCGTCTAAGGAACTTTAACAATGAGGGCCTCTATATCCATCTAAGGAACTATAACACTGTGGGCCTCTATATCCTTCTAAGGAACTCTAACACTGAGGGCCTCTATATCCATCTAAAGAACTATAACACTGAGGGCCTCTATATCCATCTAATGAACTCTAACACTGAGGGCCTCTATATCCATCTAAGGAACTCTAACACTGAGGGCCTCTATTTACATCTAAGGAACTCTAACACTGAGGGCCTCAATATCCATCTAAGGAACTATAACACTCCATGAGAATTCAACACGATGGACTGACAGAGCTTTCTATAAGATCTAAAAAAGATAGGACGAAATGGACCTTTATATGAATGATCTACGATGATGAGACAGACCATTCTTTGCCTAACTAAGGATAACATCCATTTTCATGAACTTGGAACAAAAGTGAGATCCTCAGTTAAAAGTCTCATTGCTGGATAAATCAACTCATCTTCTGCAATCTGTATATAAATATATTACCAACCCATCTTTTGCAACCTGCATATGAATATATTATCAACCCATCTATTGTAATCTACCTGTAAATATATAGTCAAATGTCATGCAAAATGCCTATATGTGAAATAGTGCCCATCCCCCCATCCCATAATATTCTTTATATTGGAATAGTGTTCCTTAATACTAATTTCATAGACGGTTATAATTACTTCATGACAGTAAACATCCAAAGGTGGCCATTGTGACAAAGTAATGCTGATTGCCATACATGACTATATTATCTCAAATCTGGCTACAGTAACACCCTTGTCTACTATGGACATACACACTCCTTACCCATATTTGCGTTGATGGCTTGTTTAGGCAAACATTCAAAGAATGCATTAGTGGTGTTGCCAGGGATGACTGGTTGGTATGTTTGATGTTCGCCACAATATCGGTTTCACGAACTGCATCATGTGCGCCCGATACACGTTGCTCTACCAAAGTACCAATTTGCATAATGATTTTCCATGATTCCAATGTTCTTCCGATGTCTGGTACTATCAACAAGAGCTGACGTTTCTTCCGCCAAACACACTTGATTTTATGACTCCAAATTTACGTTCAGCAACAATATTGTTGATTTTCTCTGCAAAGTCTGTAACCTTTAATTAAAATGATTTAGTAATTAACAATGTATGATATCTAAATAACAATGTTCACTGTGAGAGAACACTGACTATTCATAAAACTTGGACCATTATTTATGTGTAGGTTACGTTTGGGGCCTGTAAGAGACATTTTGATCGTACAGACTTTGAAATTATATCAAAAGTTTCCGTAAATTATCAAGTGTCAGTGGTGCGGTAGGAACAGAGGAACTTAACATTGAACAAAGTATCAGATTCATGGAACACTCAATGGAATGTCCTCTGGGTAAAGAAAAGCAGTGATGCTTTAACATGTTAAAGAATACGGGTCGTATTTATCTACCTAGCTGCTGAATCAAAACAACGTGAATTGAGAAAACAACGTAAGTTTTCCAGCACAAACTAAGGGAATGAGTTCATATTTCAATATTTTATATCTCGCTTATAAGACGACACTTACTCTGCATTAAAAAATTTTTATGAAAAGGTCAACTTATAAGCGAGTAAATACGGTAGATAGTATCTCGTTTCTAGAAATGGTGTTGTCTTTTCTATTGTTCCATTCACTTTCGTAAATTTTGACCATTTTTTATTCTTGATTGTCTTTACTTATCTGTGCTAGATTAGAATATTTTTTTGCAAACCTTTCTGTTATTTTGTTCTTTTTCATCAGGTTTGACTATTCGTTATTATTGATAATTGTTGCTGTGTTAAATATAAATATTTATTCTTTTAAGTTAGTCACTCTTTGTGTATGTGTGTCTCTTTGTGCCTGTGCTTTATAGTAGTGTACGAGCCTTCTGAGTCAGTACATAACATGTGCTATATAAATAGCTGAGTCAGCGAGTACCATGTGCAGTGTAAACAGCCAAGTCAGTGAATACTATGTGCCATATCAACAGCTAAATGAGTGAATACTATGTGCTATATCAACAGATAAATGAGTGAGTACTATGTGCCATATCAACAGCTAAATGAGTGAGTACTATGTGCTATATCAACAGCTGAATCAGTAAGTACTTTGTGCTTTATGAATGGCTGAGTCAGTGAGTACTATGTGCCAGTTGAACCACCGAACTAATAAGTACTATGTCCTTTATGAATAGCCGGGCAGTAAGTACTGAGTACTCTATCAACAGCTTAGTCAGCGAGTACCATGTGCTATGGGTACAGCTGAACTAGTAAGTACTATATCATATGTGATTAGCCAAGGAAGTAAGTACTATGTCATATATGAACAGTGGATACAGGTAGTACTGTGTGCTATATGAACAGTTGAGGGAAGCCGGTAGGCATTCAGTTCTGGTTATATCCTTGAACAAAGTTCATATTTTGTATTCATCTTTCGTTTTGAAGTTCTAAATTCCAGTATATTCCTCTCATTAAGATTAACTTTATTTTAAATTTAATGCGAGTTACATCTTCTGTACATTTTGCAAGCTGTTTCATTTTATTGAAAGGCATACATTAAGGTAGCCATTCCTCCATTATTACGATATATATGCAAACAATCTTTAAAAAATGTAACGGTAGAAATATCATGTTATCATCATTTATTAAACAATTAAGAGTTTTTCAAATTCTCTGATTTATTTGTTGTTATTGAGTATTTCAAGATTAAATATGAAAGCATATTAATTACTTTGCTTGACAGATGTCCGGTTATAACATTATACTAGATCAGAGCATGGTGGAATACCTCCGGGATGAACTAGGAGGATGGTGGCAGGAGGAGCTTTACACACCAGAAGATGGCATGTCAGCCCTACTAGAGGCCTTCATTGGGCCCAACAAATACGGCTGGAACAAAAACGTAGAGTTATTGAATCAGATCAACTTCGGAATCCGCGTGCAGGAAGTGGAGTTGATGGATACAAACGACCAAGTCAAGGTCACAGGAACGAATACTCAGAGTGGAGAACATGTATGTTACCAAGGGGATGCAGTCATTCTTGCTCTTCCTTTGACTATTTTACGTCAGTTGAAGTTACCCCTAGAACCCAAACAGCAAATGGCTTTGGCTGATATAACGTACGAAGCATCCACAAAAGTCCTGTTGCAGTTTCGAAAGAGGTTTTGGCAAGACAGTGTAGGTCAAGGTGGATTCACTATAACTGACCGTCCAATTGGTCAAATCAAATATCCGGGGTGGGACGGATCTCCATACACTAAAGATGATCGTGGAATCCTAGTGTCATACACGTGGGGTCAAGATGCATTGACCTTGGGAGCACAGACCAGCGACCAAGCTGTTGCAAGTGCTCTCCAAGAAGTGTGCAAGATCCACCCAGAGGCCAAGCAATACTTTGAGCATGGAGTCGTGCAAGCCTGGTCTAGCGATCCCGCATCCCAGGGTGCTTTTGCATGTATTCGCCCGTTTGAGTACATCAACAACAAAGACGTGTTAACAAACCCGATCCATCCAGTTTACCTGGCTGGAGATGCCATCTCTTGGGCAAATGGATGGATTCAAGGTGCGCTCATGTCAGGCCTCTATGTTGCTTACAAATTCTACAAATACAATGAGGATGATGCACCGTGTAAGAAACGGGAGGATCAGCAAATAGTCAATGAGGACAATGCAACATCTTCGACCAAGAGACGCACGGAGCAGCCGATAGTCATTAAGGATAATGCACAGTCCAATAAACGCAAGAGGCAGCAAATAGACAACGAGGATGAAGCACTATCTTCGACCAAGAAAATCAAGGGCAGCAAATAGACAATGAGGATGAAGCACCATCTTCGACCAAGAAAATCAAGGGCAGCCAATAGTCAATGAGGATGAAGCACCATCTTCGACCAAGAAAATCAAGGGCAGCCAATAGTCAATGAGGATGAAGCACCATCTTCGACCAAGATAATAAAAGGGCAGCAAATAGTTAATACCAATAATGCATAATTCAAGAAACGTAAGAGGGAGCTAACAGTCCATGAGGATGAAGGGCCATCATCAACCAATAAGGCAAAAAGCAGTAAAAAGTCAAAAACAAGACTGTCCAAAAGAAAATAAGAGCAATAGTATCTTTTGTGATTAAAAGCCAAACTGAACTCTTATATTTCCTATCTAAAAAGGATACCATCCTTTCACTTGCCTAGTTTGTATGTTTCCAAACAAATGTGAAAGCAAAAAGCGTGATTATTTGCTAGATATTACTTCTTTAAAGTTATATGGCATAGTTTAGAGTATGAATGTTTTACATTATTGCATTCTTTTATTGTGAACATTTTGCAGTATTGATAAAACAAACATCTTACATACGCATACTAAGACAATATTTATTACAATGTCTGACTGTATTGTTTTTATTATCCGCCATCTTGCATAAGTATCAAAACTCAAAGCGAAATGAAACTCTGTTTATGTAATACACTTTTTCCCATGGCACTATTCATAAAATACAGGTTGGGCATATATATTTAAACGAAAAAAGTAAAATGTAAGTTTTTCAGTTTTTTTTTAAGAAAATGTTATAACATTACCGTATAGATGGATATGTTATACAACTCTCTAACCATTTCAAGACTATATAATGGTTATCCGTCAGACATGCTTTGATGGAATACCAAACAATGGAGAGCACAAAAGGAAAACATATTTTCTCATCGTTTTGCAATATTAAAATAATTTTAAAATATGAAAACTTGAGAATTAAATACAATCGAAGTTTTCTGCGTCAAGAGTCAAAGGGACAATTGTAGTACCCGAGTACCCTTTTGCATCTCATCCTCAGTTTATGACTCCTATAATCTACTTTATCACAGATGAATAACGAATTATTTACAACATTTATGTCCTTGCCAAAAGCAAATGCATTTTAATCTAGAATATCGTCTTTCAGATTAAATGTGAATGTTATGCGGTTATACCTCAGAATGTGACAATCTCTTTTACAGTGGAGTCCACAATATCACAGTCTGTGTTACAGTAGTAGTAGTAGTAGTAGTAGTAGTAGTAGTAGTTGTGATTGTTGTTGTTGTTGTTGTTGGGCTTAACGCCATTTTTTAGCACACGATAGGCTGTGCATGGCGGCCAGTATTAATGGTGAAGGAAGAAACCGGGAAATCCCCGGGGAAAAAAAAAAACAGACCCACGTGAAACTACTGGCAAGCTTTCTCACATATCCACATTCGCCAAATCATAGACTCGAACCCACGCAGACAGAGGTGAGATGGCAGTGATCTGAAACGGATAGCGCTTTAGACCATTAGGCCACTCGGGTCCCCCGTTTTACAGTAGAGTCCACAATATGACAGTATGTTTTCAGTAGAGTCCACGATATGAGTCTGTTTTACAGAAGAGTTTATTATGTGATAGTCTGTTTTACAGTAGAGTCCACAATGTGTCAGTCTATTTTACTGTAGAATCCATATTTTACTGTAGAATCCATGATATGACAGTCTGTTTTACAGTAGAGTCCACGATGTGACAGTCTCTTTTATAGAATTCACAGTGTGAGTCTCTTTTACAGTAGAGTCCACAATGTGACAATCCTTTTTACAGTGAGTCCACAACGCGACAATCTGTTTTACAGCAGGGTCCACAGTGTGACAGTATTTTTTTCAGCAGAGTCCATAATATGACAGTCTATTTTACAGTCGAGTCCACAATGTGACAATTTGCTTACAGCAGGATCCAGAATGTGACGGTCTGTTTTACAGTCAAGTCCACACCGCAACAGTCTGTTTTACACAAAAAGTCGAGTACACACCACAACAGTCTGTTTTACAGTCGAGTCCTCACCGCGACAATCTGTTTTACAGTCGAGTCCACAACGCGACAGTCTGTTTTACAGTCGAGTCCTCACCGCGACAATCTGTTTTACAGTCGAGTCCACACCGCGACAGTCTGTTTTACAGTCGAGTCACTAAAATGATATAATAGTTAAAATAATAGACACATGTTGAAATAGCTTTCTAGACTAAACTGGAGACACCTTTTTCAGGATGAAATAACTACTTTCCATTTTATTAAAAATTGTACTATATAAAAATTTCTAAGTAATTTAAGCACTATTGTCTTAAGACTTTGAGAACATCACAATTGTAATTGTTATTGTAAATGGTGTTTCATGATCCGCTACTTACACTTCTATATGCAATTTATATTGGTTTAGACTGTTCGGAAGTGTGGACTCTGTGTATGGTTCCCGTGCACAGCACGACATTGTAGAAGTAACCGGTTTTATTAGTTTTATTGATGTATATATAGGTGTATTAATTTTTTTTTAAATAAAAAATATAGGCTTTTTTTAAAAGAGAAATGTAAATATCCTTTGGTCCGAATGTGTTAATTTTCTCCATAGGTAAAAGAGATGCTTTATATTGAGTAAGTGTGTATCTGTGCTTGAAGGTGGGCCAATTGTAAGTCACCATAACTTTATCAAGAGCAGAAGAACAAACCTTAATGTCTTATCGTATTTGTTGTAGATTTTTTCGCCTGCAAGAAGAAACTTCTGTCATGAAAAAGTTACCGTTTTACTCTTTAGCAATAAGTTTGACTTTCCTTGTGCTACTATGGTGTTATCAATTTTAATCAGTAAAACGTCCATGATCTATTGGTCTGTCGTCTGTAGTGTTATCAATTTTAATCAGTAAAACGTCCGTGAGCTATTGGTCTGTCGTCTGCAGTGTTATCAATTTTAATCAGTAAAACGTCCGTGAGCTATTGGTCTGTCGTCTGCAGTGTTATCAATTTTAATCAGTAAAACGTCCGTGAGCTATTGGTCTGTCGTCTGCAGTGTTATCAATTTTAATCAGTAAAACGTCCGTGAGCTATTGGTCTGTCGTCCGCAGTGTTATCAATTTTAATCAGTAAAAAGTCCATGAGCTATTGGTCTGTCGTCTGCAGTGTTATCAATTTTAATCAGTAAAAAGTCCATGAGCTATTCGTCTGTCGTCTACAGTGTTATCAATTTTAATCAGTAAAAAGTACATGAGCTATTGGTCTGTAGTCGGCAGTGTTATCAATTTTAATCAGTAAAAAGTCCATGAGCTGTCGATTGCAAATTGGCCAAGTGAACATGAAAACGTTAGTTCAACAACTTTTAAAAGATTCAGGTTTTAAGATCGGTCTGTTGACATCTTGAAAATTGTTTTTAAATCATGCTGTAGGTAATGTTGAAGCCAATTTAAATATTACTTGGTGACAGAGTTAATGCTATTTCATTGTTTCACTCTTCATTTGTATTTAGTTAATAGCTATGATATTTATTGTATGAAACATGCAGTTCAATGGTTGCGATAGACCGGATGAGATCATGTACTTTAGTCGTGTTGAAATTCTTAGTCTCAAGCATTATGTTGACGGAAAAAGGAGAAGGGGTCAAAAATTGATTATTCCATCAATGCTGTTACAAAAGTAACAGAAATATCTGAAAACCTGAAAAATGAGACAGAAAGAATCATATGACATATTCCACTCTCAGTCTGTTGCTGTGTATAGACGTGCTTTATATAGTATAGAGAGCTATAATAGCCAGCAATCTTTCCTTCTTCAAATGGGATTCTAGAAATATCATAAATACCCCATAATTCGTATAATTATAGTACCAGGGATGGGGTGGGGGTATTTTAAATCAAGCAGCATAACATGCTTTTGACTGGTGTAATACCGCTCTTGCTGTGCACCATACATTGAAGTTATTTTAAAAACAGATTAGTTTATTAAGATTTGAATTTTTGCACAATATGAAGCAATTCGAGGTAGAATATTCATGACAGTTACTGTGTATGTAGGTGTTGTTTATTCAGTTCGAACGATATCATTCTAATATTGAATTTGAACGTGATAACAATTGAAGAATAATTTAATATCAAAGTGAATTACAAACATTATTTTACTAATGTAATTTAACGAACTTTATGTAAATGTACACAATTATAGTAATTTATTAATTAGTTTTAAGTACATAACCAAATAATATACGTTCCCCACCCCACTAAAATAAAGTCCAAAAAGTTCCAAAAGGCTGAAGAAAACATTTCATTTGCAAAAGTGTGTACAACACAAAGCAAGCACAATTGTTGGTTTTGAAATCTATTTTTCTTATCAACTTTTTCAGAATGTTAGTGAGTCTTCTTTTTATTCTTTTATACACACTATTTCAGTTTGCAAACCAGTTATTGTGTATGTAATGACAAATCAACAAAGTCTATACTTAAGGTCAATAATTATATTAATATATTTGACTGAAGTAGAAAAAAGCTGTAGCATCAGCCTCAGTTTTATATTACATATTTAAGCTAGGCCAAAATCGAGTGTTTAAGCAATGTTACACTATGTAACCTATATTCCAGATAAATCATTTTCCCTTGAGCCTTTCTCGTAATATACAAGAAATTACTTTGATGTTAACTATGGTTCATCCAAAAGATGGCAGACATCTAATTCAACCAGTATTTAATCTGAAACTGATGAACACTGTATTTTGTTATGTCCAGTCGTTGTTAGGTAGGCTATGTTTGATATAATGATGACCAGTGGGTTTTCTACATAATTTTATTTTTACTTTTATAAGTAGATTGTATGCAAAACACGTTATAATTCGACATAAAGGAGTATATGTACCTTTAGAAGTGTGGATAATCACAAAGCTTTATCAAATATAATTGAGTAACATTACGAATGATAAAAAAGTGGTTGGGATCATCTTCGCTATCCAATGTCCCAATAACCCTATCTACACCTTATGAGATCGAACGGATGTAATGGTGTTTTGTCCTAGCAATATCTATTGGTTTTCATGTGATGCCTACCTTAGTATGTAACCAATAGCGTGGTGCGATGAACATCGGCCGAAAAAGGCGGTATGGCATTTGACCTAAAAAGGACACATTGTAAGTTTAACATCAAAAGTATGTCTGTGTACAAGAACGAAGCCATCACTGGTGTATTTGAGTGAACGGTCTTTGTGCAAACACGTACCGGCACTAGAAAATTCCTTTTATATATATATATATATATATATATATATATATATATATATATATATATATATATATATATATATATATATATATATATATATATATATATATATATGTACAGTCGTTCCAGATTCCCAAGAACGAAATCAAGGTATATAGGATTTTTGTATTACAAAAAATTATAAATATATACCAAACAGAACAGACATATATAATATCTAATGAACGTTATCTTTGATTGCTACACGCGATTGCTATAAATAGTTAAACTATCCAATGGCTCCAAGCAAAATCAGTCACAAATTGGCGTGAAAATCAACTGGCAGGTATGTCAGATTCCAAGTACCGTCGTCATTGGTCGGAATTGTCTAAAACGGGAAGAAGATCATCCTCCACAGTGTCCTCTGCACTGGTGTTCTTCAGAACCATCATAGACCACTTCTGACAAAGACATCCAGAGATCGCTGTTGAGCAGCAATTCACGGAATTCATGGAGATGAATGGACAGCTCGCATTCTGTGTCTATCTCATGCTTCTTTTCAGGTGTCTAATTCTTCATTTACTTTTGGAAGAAATGTTGAGTGAAGAGCTGCAGTATTAAAGGCTCCATGATACTTTTATCCTCTATAACGTGAGAGGGATTATAGAAGAATACCAGAACTCCAAGGTATACGTCGTCTCTATAATCTCTAATATATCTGATTGTTTATTCTTTTTACAGTTATTGTACTGCCACGACCACTACCTCTCTTTTGCAGTATGTTATTGGCAACACGCGCATTTTTTAAACCTTTATCAGACGTACCTATCTGTTTGATGTCTAATTTATGCCTAACTTGTTCCAAAATTCCATACATAACACTTGACCCTTGACCAGATTAAAGACAGTTTGGGAAGGCCAAAATATGTTGATGACTTACTATGGTTACTATGCTATTTGTCAAAGGAATTGTCCTTGGAATTCTTGCAGACACAGAAATGGTGATTAGCAAGTATTTGTTACTTGACATGGTCTTGAGTGATTCACCGACATAATTATTCTGCTAAATTGTTCTTCAAATGCAGATGTAGATTTCAGAGGAACCTTCGGTATCTTCCGATTTTGTGTTTCCCTTCAATTTGACAAGATCTAAAATATTTGGAAACATTACTTTTAATTTGCGGCCAATGAAAATTATTCAAGATCTTGCAATAAGACTTACTGACTCCTAAATGATCAGCCATGGAGTTTCATAGGCTAGACTAATAATTTCCTGTCGATATAACTTAAGAAAACCAATTTGATAACTCACTGACCACTTGTCACATGTTATCTCCATTTTGTCATTATGAATGCATTTTCACAAAAATAAGAAACTGGCACTTGGATGGCTCCATCATCGCTAATAGCCCTCAGAAACCACCTGGAGATCTCGGGATCTTGTTCCTGTTTGACAACGAGTGATTGTCTTTTGAATCTAAATAATGAAAGAAAGTAGAAAGAGGATCACTGTGATAAATACCTCTTGATAGATCAAAATGAGAAACAAACGTAATCTCATCAAAAGACTGACAAATAAATGTGTTAGCTAAAGGATTAGTTTCCCGATCAATCACATTCTCAAGAGTTCATTTCACCACAGCGATAGTAACTGCACAAACCGGGTATATATGAGGAATTTCAATCTCAACAGGATCAGCTTTCTGGTCCAATCAAAGCCTGTCGGTTACAAATGGATAAACTACAACCCTATCTTCAGCTAGGTCATAGCTTATTAATAAATGAATACCTTTAATTTTGTAAAGAAGTCATTGCCGCGGCTCATACGGATCCTGAGACTAAGTCTGATACCAGTGGAGAGGAACATTAGTAAAGTTCCACACCACTCTCAGTAAAATAAGAACACGATCATCATGAAAGACTTCTCAGAAAAAGGCAAAATGCCTGATAATAAAAGACTGAAAAGCTCCAGTGTCCATTAATATTTTAATAGGTGTCGGCTTCGCAGATTTATCAATAAGTGATAAAGAAAGTTTCGACATTAATGGTTCATAATTATTCATAATAAAGCAGACATGAGTTTCTTTGCTATTAACATAAAACCATTACCTTGACTTATTTCATTTGGAATAGCTATGTCATTATTCTGTTCTTAGATTTCAGTCTGCAATAACCGTAAATGACGTGTCCTTTACTTTTAAAGTACGTGCAGGTAGGAATAGATAAGAATTTCTGAACAGTCGTAAAAAAAAGTTTGATTCCTAAAAGATGTGCAAGATTAAGATTTGGAAGTATTTGTATTAGATTGAGATGGCGTTTTATTCGAAAATGCTGAGAGGAAGACTTTTTGTCAAATGAAAGTTTTGAGTCAAGGAATAATCGTTAGCTGTACGAGCAGCATTTTCCAGAGTTTCCATATTTTTCATCAAGATAAGACGTTGCATTACTACCATTTGAATTTTTGAAATCCTCAACTAATATGAGCTGTATGAGGTTTCCACACTCATTATCAACCTTTTTTTGCTGAGACCACCTATCTAATAGCTCTTCTTGTTCCCATTCAAATGGGATATTGATTTGATGCGATATTGGTTTGATGAGTTTCTGTCCCTTAATTACTAAATTTTTGTCGATATGTCTCAGAGACTAACTCATATCTGTTTAATATATGTTCCTTAACCACATCATAATCAACACATTTTGTACCGCAGTGGAATGCAGATATCACGAACTCTACTAGTAAGTTCACTTTATGATAATAAAGACCAGTTCTCTCTTGGCCATTTCGAGTTTTCAAACTTTTTCAAATAATGTAGAAAATATTTTACAACTCCCCTTTTCTTTAAAAGGGAGTGGGATACTAATATAATATTTCTGGTAACATCAAAACCTGAACTTGCATATAAAGTGGAAAAGCGTGCTCTGATTGCCAGTTCTAATTCTGTTAATCTCAATTGCATTTTCCTTTCTTGTATCAGCATTTGCATCTCTCTCTCTCTCTCTCTCTCTCTCTCTCTCTCTCTCTCTCTCTCTCTCTCTCTCTCTCTCTCTCTCTCTCTCTCTCTCTCTCTCTCTCTCTCTCCGTACATCTGCCTCTCTTTTTCTCTCTGCATCTCCCTTTCCTCCTTTTGTGTTTAGACTTGTATCACTTCCTCCTGAAGCTGAGACTATCTTAAATCTATTTCCATTTGGATTTTTATTTTTTTTTAAAATTTCCTCTCAAAAACAGATACATACTTACTAATCAAACTTAAATCATTTTTGTTCATACAATTAGTTTTCATCAAATAATAGACCAAAATATTTTATTTCTACTTTTGTTAAAGATGCTTTTACTTCCAAAATCGCATAATGTCTGGCAAGTTCAAAAACACGTCCATTTGGAAGATTTTGGTGATTCCTAAGGAGGATTTGAGATAAAGTCCACTACAATGGATGACATTGTGAATAAATGTTTTTTTCACTAAAGGTTTCCTCAATAGATGAAATTAAAATCTTTACAGTGAACACAGAAGGTTCTGGAACAAAGTAAATTCAAATTTGAGAAACCAACTTTAATTTCTCTTAAATATTTTAAAGAGATTCGGATGACTTTTAATTTCCATGACGACTGGAAGGTCTTAAACAAATTAACATAGAAAGTAAAATCAATAAAATTAGTAAAATTTAACAAACAGTTTATTTCCCTAGAACACAAAGAGTAGATTTAACCCTAAATGTCACCTCAAAAATTCCAAAAGTATAGTTTACATGGAAAGAATGGCAATGATGTTTTGAATGAATTTCAGTCTTGAATGTGTTTATGTGCTAATATTATTAAATATTCAGATATTCCAGTAGTCTTGGTGTATTACAATGATGCAATCCATAATGTTTTTGAATGAGTCCTCAATAATTCCAAGGCAGTTTCTGACCAAAATATCAATGAGCACTTTGTACTTCCATTGAATACTTTTTAACTAAAACATTCCTCCAACGTTATATCTGAACATAATAGTAAATACTTCTAAAAACTGAAATTATAAGAGGAGTAAATAATCTTGTTGATGTGAAACTTACATACTTCTTGAGCTATGTCGCGATACATTTTCTGAAAAATTAAATCATCTTAATGGAAATTTTCCTCAAACTGTAAACAAGAATATTTCTAGAACCTTCTAAGGTCAAAATCAGGGCTGGTTCAATTAAACCCAAGGAAACAACCTTTTATAACTTACAAGCAAGATAAAAAGCAAGTATACACCAAAACTCTTTCCTCCATCATAGTCATAGGTCAAGCACCACGTTACATTCGGGTTCAAAGGACACTCAAACACCAAGTAAGGGTCCTACAACATTTATGTAAAATAAAAGTAAAGCCAAAACCAGTGTTGCTTAAAGTACTAAGCCAAACTATATACTGTCTGATCTTCCACTCTGTTCTTGTATTTGAAAGGTTTAGAAATCAGGAATTTTAATTAAATAACATCCTCAGGCCATGGGAAGATAAACGACTGAACCTGTTGACAGCCTCTGGTATCAAATATCCAGAATGTTGGAATTAATGTTCTGGCCAACTGTCAAATACTAATAGCTAGAATTTAATGCAGGAATTGAGAGTGGAGTCATTCTGATAACACACAAAAATATGCATAACAATTTGACCCTTAAATCTTGACACGTAAAAATATTGCTATAAGAAATCTGTCGGGCCTGGGAAACAAGTTAAGTCTGTCAAATGCCAAGCCAAGCAATGTCGAGCAAACAGGATGTTAATATGTAAATCAACCTACAGTCTCATGAGCTTCTCCAACGCAGACGTAACCAAGAAACTCCACTATGGCCGTCTATCTCGGAATGAGCAAATTAAAGCTTTATATAGATGTTCCTCGTTTAAACTCACTTATCACAGCAATATGTTTGAAATCTATGGAAGCCCATTAGCGCTAGGTAAAAAACAATATTCCGTTTTCATGAGATAGCAAGGCCAGATTCAAATTTGATACTCATTGGTCACGAGTTAGGTACTCTATTACACTATTGATTTAACCTGGTCCGATATGTGAGAAGAATATTGCGCATGAATACAACATTCATAAGGTGGAAATATGCCGTTGGGACCTCATTTTTTTATACGTACATCAAGGAAGTGTTAATCAGCGATCTTATGACTCCCCGAAAAAAACTATTCAAAGCACTGTATTTACTGCATATGGAGATACCGCTTATCCTGTTTATTCACACGTGTGCTTGATATTACATCTACTCCTTCTATTCATTTTGTAATCTGGAGCGTTTTATGAAACGTGATGATAGTCACATGATGCATTCACCTGTGCTAGGTAAATAACAAATACACATACATTAGAACAACATGACAAAAATATCCAAAACGAGGTTTCCAACGTAAGAAAGCTGTAACTTATTGGTCATTACCGATTATTAGCTGATAAAACCTAGCAATTCGAAATGGCGACGGACACAACGGTTACACGATTCGTTGTGGTTGTATAATTTGTCTAACATCGAATTTGCTACTGAAATATGCTGCAAATTTGTCGCAAGACATCTTTAAAAGACTGTAACTATATATAAAGATACTTTGTGCATCTTTATACAATAAAGTCCATAAAAAATGCGGTCAAAACGAGTGAAATACAAGACTGAATAAAGTTTGTAGTTCGCAAATAATTTGTTTGATTAGTGATGTTGTTCCTATAGAGTTCGTTTTTTTATTTTAGGTTTTTCTTATAAACGATTTCTCAGTTCCTGGAACAAATTTACAGCTTCTTACGAATCTAGTGACTGGTTCCAGTGCTTTTAGTTCATTAGAATCGGGTACAACTTGTATAAATCATTGTCACAAGGCAGTTCATTCTTTGCTCGTCATTCTTCCTTGCAGACGTCAGTATCTAACTTGTCTACCTGGCAGATTAAATTATCGAATCCTTAGAACTGTGGCAAAGTGTACAGCAATACAGGTTTGTCGCAAGGTAGTCCTGTAGTCCGATTACTTCCAATACGGCGAATGCTACATTTTCATTTGCAGTACTGAATTTCAGGAGAAAAAAATATATTTATATTAATGAAAAACGCTGACCAAACTGCATGAAGTTCCTATATTGGATGACTGTGACATTATGTTATTCTTCCTGATAATTCATGAAATTGCTGTGTTTTGTTTTTCTTGTTTTCTTTTTAAATTACGTGTCAGTTCTTTTCCTTATGAAGAAATTCAAAGGTAGCAATATACATTTTATAGAATTACACATGAAATTATTACTCATATTTAATGTCGCAAATTTTTATTTTCTTGGTAAATAAATAGTATAGATCCGCGGACAGCTGTCTTGTCATTTGCTGCCTCTTGCTACTACATTCCCGTTACTCTCTCTCTCTCTCTCTCTCTCTCTCTCTCTCTCTCTCTCTCTCTCTCTCTCTCTCTCTCTCTCTCTCTATATATATATATATATATATATATATATATATATATATATATATATATATATATATATAACAAATATAGTCATGCAAATGAATCTGAAAATATGGCACAAGATTCTGTTCAAAACGTTTAATAACTATTAGCTTCTTATTCTAATTCTCCCGGCTGTGACTGACTGAACCCCTAATATATATATATATATATATATATATATATATATATATATATATATATATATATATATATATATATATATATATATATATATATATATATATATATATATATATATATATATATGAGTTTCCAGTTATGACCATGAGGTTTTGTTCCCAGGGACAGGAAGACACTGTGGAACATAACCCAAGGACATGACTCCAGGGCAAGGTTTGTTTATAACGAATGGAAACTGGTTACATACACAATAATTCAAATATAACAGCATAACGCATTCAAATTTGCAATATGTTGTAACAAAATATGCAGAAATTAGTGGTTGCTTTAGCCTCCTTTGAGAAAAGGACTCCAAACTCATGAAAAATAGGACTCACCACTCCCTCAGTACAAACTTTGGAAAAGCTTCATAAAGATCCATACATCAGTTTTAAACAAGGAGAAAAAATAAAATAAGAAGTCTGGGAAAATACAGTAACGATAACAGTGCAACTTGTCATGTCTAATATTTTTCATCCTAAAGGAGATGACACGCAAAAAATCTTGTATACAATTGCTATAAAGATGCTGCTCTAAATACGCTTGAAAAAGTCCTCTGTGAGGACCATTATTTTTTTTGTTTTAAATAAATATTTATAGCTTTAGAAATATCGTTATCAAATAAAATATCAACCATATTGTCAATAAATGTCATCACATCATCTGCCCCATTCGCTATTCTCATATCAATTTCAGTCGCGAATAACAATACTGATCTATATTTTGGTGATATATGGTAGCCAAACTTTTTAATACAATCGCTTATTATTTTAGGTTTTATACCAGTATAGCTTGACGCTGATTTGATTGAATTAAATCTCTTACGAAATTTGTTTGTTAGATCAAATCCAACATATCGGATTGAATGACATAAGGACATTATATCTAATATTTAATTGTTTAATATGAAAACGTCTATTGAGCTAGAATCCCATTTGGGTTTCAAATTATTTTATTTTCTGAGATGAGAAAGTGGTTTTTGAGGGAGAGGTCAGTGAGGTGATCAAATGTTGTCAGAATATATATATCAAGATATCAATTTTAAAAGAAAGAAAGGATAACAGTAACGTGTGTAGAATATATTGAAATTTATAAGTTATTGAAAGGCAAAACCTGCAAATTTAAGAGAGTGCTATGATATGGATTTGAATTGTAAGAGAAGCATGGCCCAATCAATAATTCATATCCTGAATATAATAGGACATTGAAATGAATTCAGATTAAACATTATCCTTGTTTCCACAGCTTCATTTGGTAATGGAAAAAAAACCTGCTTTAATTAATTAATAAGCCGGTTCAATAGTTCACCATCGGATAGAAGCCACGAATAACGTGCTATCTCACAATTCAATCAATAAAACCTTATTAATTGCGTTGTGAAATTAGTTTGGGTTTAAAAGTTCGGAATGTGAATGACCACTTACAATTAGGGAGGTTATAGACAATGTATGATTCAAAGGTCGTTCACTTAGGAAATATACTGACCACGCTTTCTCTCTAAAACTTGATATAAGGTTAAAGCTGTCCTTGACTATCACGCAAGAAACACGCGTGATTTTTTAGAACATAGGCATAATTCATTAGACAGACCCCTCTGACCTTGGATGAAAATACTGATGATCAAGCAGCTTCCAGAATATAAAAAAGGCTTTGAGCTGCTTTGGTCTCAGTGGGATTCCAAGCTCAGAAGAGTGTCGTGTCTATTTCTTACAGGTAGGAAAATTATGCTTTATATTCGCTTTTAAAAGTTAAAGATTTCATAGTATGCTGTAATATCCGTCAGAATTATTTCTATTTCATCAATATAATGTAATAGTGAGTTCTCTTTTCTACTATGAAATATTTTGCTGATTTGATATTTTACTGAATTGATGTTCATTGTATCTATAATGTAATATTATTGAGTTTCCTTCTTCCACAATCATAATGTAATGAAATATTTTACAGCTTCGATGTTCATTAATATTTGTTTGAAATAATTACTAGCTTCATGTTATAATTTAATTGAGAATAAATACATATTCTTTAAATAATGAGTATAACACTCAGATCTTTTTCAGGTCGTTACCTTACATTAAATAGAATAAAATACATTTATTACAGTTATTGAATTTTAGGCTCTTTGGATATTTAAATCACTTGTATTCAAAATGCAGAGAAATGAATGGACAAATGAAATAGTAGGTTGTAGAAGAACTATTTAATAAGTATTGTAATATGTATTGTATGTAGTTTCAACATAAATAAATTTACATGTTGTATCTATAGAATATATATATATATATATATATATATATATATATATATATATATATATATATATATATATATATATATATATATATATATATATATATATATATATATATAAAGTGCGATTCCAAGCTCAGAAGTGTCGTGTCTATTTCTTACAGATTCTTGGTACCTTCTCGTAGCCAAAGCTTCCCTCACAAAAAGATGTAACCGTATCTACACCATCATAAGTGACACCTTATTCTTAAGAACGCCGAACTTTCTTCCTTCTCGTAATTAGGCACGAGAAGAAGGTTATCATGGAAAACGTCTAAACAACAACACAGACTTTTACATCATAATATATATTTATTTTCAAGGGATTGGAGGCTTTCTGACCTTAATCTCTCTTTTTTAAATAGGAACTGCATCCTTAAATATTACTCCGAGAGTTCAATGATTAAAGATACAACAGAGGTGAAGTTCAATAACAACAATTTAAAAACAATTAAATGGTCAGTAATTCGAATTTCCAAAATTCACTTCTTTCTCTCGACCCTTTTATTGATTGTCACATCATTTGATTCGTAGTGTGATGATGAATTTCCAGCTCCACTGATGAATATGAGTACTCATAAATTTAAAGTTATTGAATTTTTAATATCATGGTGTTTACATAGCTTTACTATGGGAACTGAATTAGTACCATGAGTCCTATTGGAAGAAGCAAAACTGGCAATCTTATGTGCGTCTGCTTATAGATTTTATGATTATATGCTAAATATTCTAACATAATTTTGTGAAACATTAAAATCTAATGTACAATCTTATCCAATTATCTATATCCAATATATTGGTCATGTTCTATAAATCAGTGTAGATATAAATCCTATGTATCAGAAATGAGTCTTCATTCTATCTCGTAGAAACTCAATGTTATCTCGTAATAACGCAATATAATCTCGTAATAAGGCAATGTTATCTCATAAGAACGCAAAACAATCTCGTATAAGATAATAATATTTCGTTATAATGCAATATGATCTCGTAATAACGCAATGTTATCTCGTAATAACGCAAAACAATCTCGTATAACACAATAATATCTCGTAATAACGCAATATTGTCTCATAATATTGCAATATTATCTCGTAATAACGCAATGTTATCTATTAATAACGCAATACTATCTCGTAGTATCGCAATACTATCTCGTAAAAACGCAATGTTATCTAGTACTAACGCAATACTGTCCGTAAAACGCAATATTATCTCGTAATAACGTAATATTATCTCGTAATAACGCAATACTATCTCGTAATAACGCAATGTTATCTTGTAACTACGCAATACTAACTCATAAAAATGCATTTTTTTTTTAACCTGGCTCTAATGCGCTTCTGAAAAAAAATCACCCAAAAAATATTTTTTAAAATATTTTTTGCAGATTATAAGTTTTTAAACACTTCCTGATTCTAGTACACTTTAATTTAACAACGAACAGCAACTAACAATGGTCCTAACGTTCTCATTTGGCGGGGCAGAGGCATATAATGATAGTGTTATGCAGTGGTGTCAATAGTGTTGTTGTCAACCAGTGCGGTAACTCATGGTGTCACCCCCATAGACCTCCTTCCTGCACAAAAATTCAAAACTTCATTAGACAGTCATGGATCCTCTTCCTGCACAAAAAATTCAATTTTTTTTTTATAGAGAATCATTTTGGTGCCCCCCCCTCTGATGGTGTCACCCGGTGCGATCCTCACCTCCCACCCCGACTCCAGTGACGTTCCTTGATTTATGTTATCCATGTGATTATGTTCGTAGGCTCTAGGATATGATTTTCTCCCACATTTTAAATAAAATCCTTATGTTTCCTGTCAACATGCATGCATCAAACAGGATTATAAAGCAAGGATGTCAGTCAATACACCATATACATGCATCATAAGGAATTTCCTAAATAACGAGTTGAAAGTATTGGTCAAAGTAAACAACTTTCACTTTCTCTTTGCTTGGATGACATGTATACATAACTTCACACTTTCGAAAGGAACTGAGTAATACATTGCATGCAACCCTCCTATGCATAAACGATACTAAAAAAGCTATATATAGATAAGTAGGTTTGTTGGTAGGTAGGTAGAGAGGTAAGTAGGTAGGTAAGCATAAAGACAGGTAAAATATAGGTAGGTAGGTGTGTAGAATGGAACAAAAAAAAGAATAGATATATAAACACACAAATATACGACTGACCAAGTAAAGAATGACTAATCCAACAAATGAACAAATAAACGACAAAGGTAATGATTAAAGATAAAAACAAAAGATGAAAATCAATGAGTTGAAGGCATGCAGTATGTATTTCAAAGTCGAACATCAAATCCACTGCTAGCATAGCTTCTTTTCTTTTCTACAACCGTTTCTTCTTGAAATAGTATCTAAAACAGATTTCCCGAACATCCAATGGGGTTGCAATAGAGGACATCTTGAAAATCTTTTTCTCCTCACTCCTGCTACATGGATGGTTGTATTGATATCGGGTTTCATATAAAGCACTTATTATGATACGATGTTGTCTAATAATTAAACTGGTGCAATCTAAGTTAACAAAATAGCTGCCTTGGTAGCAATATTGAAAATCTCGTTATTATTTCTCCTACTGAACATATAGACGTATCAACATTAAGGTGTTTTTTTAAAAATATTTGCTTACTTCTACTCGTCAAAATACATACTACCGAATGTCTAGTTATAATAGTTGCCTGTTAATACAGACAGTTCTTGAATGTGATCATATCTAACGAGGTTAAATCATACAGAATAGGTAAGAAAAAGTTGATTTCATAGGTAAGAAAAAGATGATTTCTTTGTCGATAGATTTAAGAAAGAAGGAAAAGAAATTAAGACTAAAAGAAAACAATTAAAGTATGTGCTAACTTGGACATGTAGGCGCATTTATTTATCCTTAAAAAAATACAAACTACTATTCTAAAATTTAATAGTGATATAGTTACACTAAAATCTGTTCGTTCCTATTTGGCGAGATATTTGCACCTTAGTTTAATGAAGTTTAAGATTAGCCCAGGGTAGTAAATTTGGTCAGGAAAAAGCGGAAGTCGGATTCAAGTATTATCAGTACAGGGGTATTGTATTTTTAGTAAAGGGGTACAGTTTGTTTCCAGTGCATAGCCTTTTATTATGAAGTCACAGCAGGAGATATTCAAGTACAGTTTAGACTATCATTGTCTAAAATGTTCCTCTAACTTTAACCAGACACATACACGCGTGCGTGTGTCTGTCTGTTTAATTACAATTTTGTGAGATGTTCATTCCTGGCATGGTTATATAATGATTTTGGAGGACATGCTAAACGCCCTGCAGGAAAATAATATCTATGTAAAGGCACGTGCAATCAAATTCTGCTCAAACTACCACACCCACACCCTGCTACCTGTATGACTCGTACTAAAGTTTTGATAAGAATAAGATAAGTTTTCTGGTAGATATTCTTTGCTTTCGTCGGCTTGTTCAAAATAGACCGTATTTCAATAGTGTAAGATGTAGATGACGACAATGATAATGGTGATATTAATTACATGAAGATAAAAAGAAACATCATATTGTTGTGTTAATAATATTATAAACTGTAAAAAAGAAATGATTTAAATATTTGATGCAGAGTAAAAATTAACGTGCTAAGTCTGGTGTACTATACATACGTGTAGTTAGCATGTAGATGTTTCCTAATAATACTGAACTGCTTCGGTTGCCTAAGTGGTTAGAACGTCCGCATGAGATGCGGTAGATCGTGGGTTCGAACCCCGGCCAAGTCATTCCAAAGACTTAGAACAACGGTATAAAACCTATGGTCTCTCCAACATTAATAACAAACCGTACAAAACATTTTCAAACACACACACACACACACACACACACACACACACACACACACACACACACGTCGAGCTACTTCATATACCTCCAGACACAGGCTATACAAATGGCTACAGAAATCCAACTTTCTCAAGAGCTACTTTAAAACCGGAAAAAAATGGATACACCCTTAATCCGCAAACATAATAATGCGATTGCAACTTACCAATCATAGTGCTTCATTTATTACTCCACATGCTATTCTCAAGATTTCCATTTAGAATATCATTGCTCTAGTGATAGCACCATTTGCCAGATTTCCAGGACAGAAAATATAATTTTGTAAAGAAAGTCATGACTTAGAAATTTCTTCTTTTACAAAACACTTCTCTAAAACCGTACCCAGTAGACCTATTGTACTGCACAGTTTTGTACCATTGCCCACCATAGGACGTTTTCCAAATTATAACCGATGAAAATTAAAATTTAACGATAAAAAGTTTTTAATTACTTATTTTTCATTTTTGAAATCCATCGGTTAAATGTGATAACACAGTAATAACATCAAATATGTTTTATTTTTCTATTTTCTTATGCTTGTGTACTTAGATTCGACAGGTCACCCCATTGCCCTCATTGTGTACTTAGATTCGACAGGTCACCTCATTGCCCTCATTGTGTACTTAGATTCGACAGGTCACCCCATTGCCCTCATTGTGTACCTATATTCGACAGGTCACCCCATTGCCCTCATTGTGTATTTAGATTCGACAGGTCACCCCATTGCCCTCATTGTGTACTTAGATTAGACAGGTCACCCCATTGTCCTCATTGTGTACTTAGATTAGACAGGTCACCCTATTGCCCTCATTGTGTACTTAGATTAGACAGGTCACCCCATTGCCCTCATTGTGTACTTAGATTCGACAGGTCACTCCATTGCCCTCATTGTGTACTTAGATTCGACAGGTCACCCCATTGCCCTCATTGTGTACTTAGATTAGACAGGTCACCCCATTGCCCTCATTGTGTACTTAGATTAGACAGGTCACCCCATTGCCCTCATTGTGTACTTAAATTCAACAGGTCACCCCATTGCCCTCATTGTGTACTTAGATTAGACAGGTCACCCCATTGCCCTCATTGTGTACTTAGATTAGACAGGTCACCCCATTGCCCTCATTGTGTACTTAGATTCGACAGGTCACCCCATTGCCCTCATTGTGTACTTAGATTAGACAGGTCACCCCATTGCCCTCATTGTGTACTTAGATTAGACAGGTCACCCCATTGTCCTCATTGTGTACTTAGATTAGACAGGTCACCCCATTGCCCTCATTGTGTACTTAGATTCGACAGGTCACCCCATTGCCCTCATTGTGTACTTAGATTCGACAGGTCACCCCATTGCCCTCATTGTGTACTTAGATTAGACAGGTCACCCCATTGCCCTCATTGTGTACTTAAATTCAACAGGTCACCCCATTGCCCTCATTGTGTACTTAGATTAGACAGGTCACCCCATTGCCCTCATTGGGTACTTAGATTAGATAGGTCACCCCATTGCCCTCATTGTGTACTTAGATTAGACAGGTCACCCCATTGCCCTCATTGTGTACTTAGATTAGACAGGTCACTCCATTGCCCTCATTGTGTACTTAGATTCGACAGGTCACCCCATTGCCCTCATTGTGTAGTTAGATTAGACAGGTCACCCCATTGCCCTCATTGTGTACTTAGATTAGACAGGTCACCCCATTGCCCTCATTGTGTACTTAGATTAGACAGGTCGCCCCATTGCCCTCATTGTGTACTTAGATTCGACAGGTCACCCCATTGCCCTCATTGTGTACTTAGATTAGACAGGTCACCCCATTGCCCTCATTGTGTACTTAGATTAGACAGGTCACCCCATTGCCCTCATTGTGTACTTAGATTAGACAGGTCACCCCATTGCCCTCATTGTGTACTTAGATTAGACAGGTCACCCCATTGCCCTCATTGTGTACTTAGATTAGACAGGTCTCCCCATTGCCCTCATTGTGTACTTAGATTAGACAGGTCACCCCATTGCCCTCATTAGCATATACGTCCTTATGCGCAGTATTTGGAAAATAATAGCACGTGACTCGAAACACTCATTGCGCAGTATTTCCAACACATAACAATTAAGACTTATTATTTTCTTTTCTTTTCTGACAGCGACATATATAACTAGATTCTACTTAGATAAGTAATCACATTTTTATCGAGGAGTACAAAGACTGACGACACTTCTATAGAGCTCGTAGCAATGTGTTTTGAATCAAAATTACAAAAGAGCATGCTTATTTTGATTTAATTTGTAAAAAAAATGGGTGAGAAAAACTAATCGATATCTTTGTTTTAACCTAGACAAGGAAATTCCAGTCACGGAGTAACTTTATCTCACTATTAATCTCTCCACCAAGAGTAGCTTCGTGGGTAGGGAGATAATAGTACCCCTTGAATGTATTTGAACACCATTACGTAACTTTGCCACAAAGAGTTCGTCTTATTAGCGCCATACTCGATAAATATCTTCTCTACTTACACCACACTGTAATTTACAAACAAATTAGTTTAGTCGACCTCTATGAATTATAAACTGGTTCTGTA